>CM068587.1:12128533-12151033 GCA_035048485.1 Pteria penguin | reverse complement strand
GCCTTGTTATACGATATCTCTAGACTAGAAGTGATCACAGCATGTGGTTGTGGGCCTTGTTATATGATATCTCTGGACTAGAAGTGATCACAGCATGTGGTTGTGGGCCTTGTTATACGATATCTCTGGACTAGAAGTGATCACAGCATGTGGTTGTGGGCCTTGTTATACGATATCTCTGGACTAGAAGTGATCACAGCATGTGATTGTGGGCCTTGTTATATGATATCTCCAGACTAGAAGTGATCACAGCATGTGGTTGTGGGCCTTGTTATACGATATCTCTGGACTAGAAGTGATCACAGCATGTGGTTGTGGACCTTGTTATACGATATCTCTGGACTAGAATTGATCACAGCATGTGGTTGTGGACCTTGTTATATGATATCTCTAGACCAGAAGTGATCACAGCATGTGATTGTGGGACTTGTTATATGATATCTCCAGACTAGAAGTGATCACAGCATGTGGTTGTGAGCCTTTTTATACGATATCTCTGGACTAGAATTGATCACAGCATGTGGTTGTGGACCTTGTTATATGATATCTCTAGACTAGAAGTGATCACAGCATGTGATTGTGGGACTTGTTTTATGATATCTCCAGACTAGAAGTGATCACAGCATGTGGTTGTGGGCCTTGTTATACGATATCTCTGGACTAGAAGTGATCACAGCATGTGGTTGTGAACCTTGTTATACGATATCTCTGGACTAGAAGTGATCACAGCATGTGGTTGTGGACCTTGTTATACGATATCTCTGGACTAGAAGTGATCACAGCATGTGGTTGTGGGCCTTGTTATACGATATCTCTGGACTAGAAGTGATCACAGCATGTGGTTGTGGACCTTGTTATACGATATCTTCAGACTAGAAGTGATCACAGCATGTGGTTGTGGGCCTTGTTATACGATATCTCTAGACTAGAAGTGATCACAGCATGTGGTTGCGGGCCTTGTTATACGAAATCTCTAGACTAGAAGTGATCACAGCATGTGGTTGTGGACCTTGTTATACGATATCTCTAGACTAGAAGTGATCACAGCATGTGGTTGTGGGCCTTGTTATACGATATCTCTAGACTAGAAGTGATCACAGCATATGGTGGTGGACCTTGTTATACGATTTTCCTAGACTTGAAGTGATCACATCATTCGGTTGTGGGTCTTTTTATACGATTTTTTCTATACTTGAAGTAATTACACAGCATGTGGTTGGGGACCTTGTTAAACGGTTTTCCTGGACTTGAAGTGATTTCAGCATGTGGTTGTGGACCTTGTTATACGATATCTTCAGACTAGAAGTGATCACAGCACGTGTTTGTGGGTCTTGTTATACGATATCTCTGGACTAGAAGTGATCACAGCATGTGGTTGTGGACCTTGTTATACGATATCTTCAGACTAGAAGTGATCACAGCATGTGGTTGTGGGCCTTGTTATACGATATCTCTAGACTAGAAGTGATCACAGCATGTGGTTGCGGGCCTTGTTATACGAAATCTCTAGACTAGAAGTGATCACAGCATGTGGTTGTGGACCTTGTTATACGATATCTCTAGACTAGAAGTGATCACAGCATGTGGTTGTGGGCCTTGTTATACGATATCTCTAGACTAGAAGTGATCACAGCATATGGTGGTGGACCTTGTTATACGATTTTCCTAGACTTGAAGTGATCACATCATTCGGTTGTGGGCCTTTTTATACGATTTTTTCTATACTTGAAGTAATTACACAGCATGTGGTTGGGACCCTTGTTAAACGGTTTTCCTGGACTTGAAGTGATTTCAGCATGTGGTTGTGGATCATGTTATACGATTTTCCTAGACTTGATTGATTGATTATTGTTTTACGTCACTCCACGATTATTTCACGTATATGGTGACGGCATCTGTGTGATGCATTGTATACAAATTTAGACCTTTGCAACAGCCCCTCTCGAAGCAGTGAGGGATCTTTTACGTGACACGCCTACCGTGGCACGGGACCTCTGTTTTTACTGTCTCATCCGAAAGACAGAACACCGGTGTGCCGAAGGTCGGAGTCGAACCCGGGACCTTTCGATCGCAAGCCGAACATCTTATCCACTAGGCCACACCGGCTTTCCTAGACTTGAAGTGATCACAGGATGCGGTTGTTGGTATTACTATAGGATTTTCAGAGACCTGAAGTGATAATACATCATGTGGTTGTGGGTCTTGTTATACAATTTTCCTAGACTTAAAGTGATCGCTGCATGTGGTTGTAAACCTTGTTATACGATTTTCTTAGACTTGCAGTGATCACAACATGCGGTTGTGGGTCTTGTTATAAGATATTTATAGACTTGAAGTGATCACAGCATGTGGTTGTGGGCCTTGTTATACGATTTTCTTAGACTTGCAGTGATCACAACATGCGGTTGTGGGCCTTGTTATAAGATATTTATAGACTTAAAGTGATCGCTGCATGTGGTTGTAAACCTTGTTATACGATTTTCTTAGACTTGCAGTGATCACAACATGCGGTTGTGGGTCTTGTTATAAGATATTTATAGACTTGAAGTGATCACAGCATGTGGTTGTGGGCCTTGTAATACGATTTTCCTAGACCTGAAGTGATCACTGCATGTCGTTTGAAGCCTTGTTATACAATTTTTCTAGACTTGAAATGATCACAGCATGTGGTTGTGGGCCTTGTAATACGATTTTCTTGGACCTGAAGTGATCATAGCATACGGTTATGGGTATTGCTTTACGAGTTTCCCGACATGAAGTGATCACAGCATATGGTTGAGGGCTTGTTATACTATTTACCAGACTTTAAGTGAGTACAGCATGTGGTTATGGGCCTTGTTATACGATTTTCCTAGACTTGAGGTGATCACAGGATGCGGTTGTGGGCCTTGTTATATGATATATTTATATTGTCAGGTTGAAAGTAAAAATTAGCATTCCTCTTGTTCTTCGATCGTGTCATCTAAAAAGTCAAAGACATAAAACACATTTAGGAAATTAATCAGGAATTATCAAGATACATACATAATTACGAATCAAAGAATACACATCATAACCAGTGTTATAAT
Organism: Pteria penguin; assembly: GCA_035048485.1. Classification (NCBI taxonomy): domain Eukaryota; kingdom Metazoa; phylum Mollusca; class Bivalvia; order Pterioida; family Pteriidae; genus Pteria; species Pteria penguin. The sequence continues at coordinate 12,147,965 of CM068587.1, read as the reverse complement.
AAGACAGCTGTATTCCATTTTCCATGACTTAAAATTCTTTAAATTTTTGACTGACGATGTACATTTACTGTACATTTGGTTGTATTCATTGAACAATCGATATAAACCGTTGAGTTCAACTGATATGCCACTCATTGGGATATATGTTTCATACTGGATGTGCAAAAGCTTTGAGATGTATATCATAGTCAGAATGCTATAAAATACATGCCCAAGTCATAGGTTTAGGAACCGGGGAGGGGGCATACCAATATTTTTGGGTGATGATGTGTAACCTAAAAAACCTTACCTAAAATTTGGAAACTATATTTAAATGATAAGAAAGAATTATAAAAGTTTATCTCTATAAATGGTATTTTAATGTGCCAAAGTAGATTTCAATAGTATATGTTATATAATTGTACCAGAAAATCGCAACTTATAGACCTGCCTTCCCCCTTTCTTCGCTTGTCGAATTATTCTCACCTCTGAATTTCAGGGGTCCGTGAATGTGCACTGTGGTACATTCTTGCTAGTGTCATAGTCATGTGATACCAGTTAATTTCGTATTTTTATATTAACGTCTCCTTTGCAGTGTGGAGCTCGTAAAATGTTCCCACGGAGGGTTCGACTTAAGTGTTATCATACCCTTTTTCCTAATGTTGTGTGGCTGTGGAACTTTATACACAGTGTTTGTTCACATTCATGTATATATACAGTGCTGAATTATATTTGTTTCGTCTGTATTTAAGGGCATTCACGGTGGATATGGCCAACCAAACAGGAAAAGCTCACTCCTGCGGGGCACGTGGTCTCACCTCTGAATTTCAGGGGTCCGTGAATGTCCACTGTAGCACTTTCGTATTTTACTTTAAATGTGATAAGAGTTGTGGAACCCGCTTTAGATTTACTTTGTACGCCGCTGTTAACTATTTATCGGAATTCATTTCAGTTAAGGAATGAGTGTCTCATTGTTGATGTCTATGGAAAATGAAACCAGCTAGTCACGTGCAAATTTTAAAACTTCCTTCAATCGGAACACCTGGTATAAGTCCGATGCTAAAGTCCAATTTTCCGAATGCCCGTAATCAAATATCCATATGGGTAACTTCGAGGATTTTGTCATAATATTTTTTAAACATGACTTCGTAATACATAAAAGATTGTTTTTCTGAGCTTGCCGGTGTAGGATTCAATTTTTGACCCCATTGAATTTAAACCCACCGGGTCTAAGTTAAACGGCAGTAATCAAGATCACACAGATTTTTCATGTTGAATTGTGACCCTAGAAACGGAGGTGGGGGGGGGGGGGGTCATTGTATTGCGACCTACCCACAGATAAAATTTTGACCCGCCCTTGAATTATGACCCCGTCTCCACAGTTACAGCTTACTATGTAAAGTTTGCATGCATGTATATGTAAAGTTGTCAGCACGTGTAAATCAGCGCATGTGAACGGGGTGTATGACATGGTTAACGTTCCCTGATATTGAAAAATTTACGTTTGGTGCACAATTAGGCAGACCTTGTCTATGGAACGCCAAGTTAACAGAAGCACAAATATCTAGTGGGAGCAGTAATTCAATGGTCACTGCGTGCAACAACACGGACTGGGTCTGAGATCGTATTAATTGGATCAATGCGCGCAATAATTGAATTAGTGCGCGTAATTACTGAATTCACTGGCGTAAAAAGTTGGCAATTTAAGAGCTCTCCTGAGCCGAAGGCTCAGATAACCTACTTTTTGATCTCTTTATCTGTCGTCCGTCAGTTAACATTTAAAATGTTCTACTTCCTATCTGAAACCACTGCAATGAGTTCAACGACACTTCACAAAAAGCAGATACCTAAAGTCCCCACCATGTTTGTTAATGTTATTTAGATCGCCCCAGGGTGGAACCAGGGGATTTGGGACTGTAGAAATATACATATAAGAATATAAATATTCCTCCATATAGAGATCAAAGGTCAACAATTGTCTGAAGTTGAGAGGTAATAAACACGTATATTAATTCAGAAAAACATCATGATATAAAAAATATATAAAGCAACATCAAAATGAGGAAACAGTGTTCTGCCGGTCTGGAAGCGAGCTTAGAACCTTGATCTGTCGGAGTCCCTACTAACAGTCTGAGGGGACGAGATTTAGAATCATGTCTTCTCTGAAGGAAGCTTCAATAAGGCACGCCATTTAGTTCCCACCACCTTGCTATTCAGCGTGCAACGTTCAAATAAAAGTTTGTTTATGCTGTATAGGGACTCAATACAAATCTTATAGTCCTTTTGATTATATCCGGGTCATATTGTCTATGATGAAGGCGTCTAATTATTTTGGAACCCAACGAAATAAAGTTGTCGAAATTTTTTACCCTCTTAATTTTGTATACAAGATCGCCGTAGAAATTTGAATGGGAAATCCATTGGATGCATATTATTGAAAAGTGATATTTCGTAGAAAAGTTCTGAATACGATCTAAAGAATTTGCCAAATGATTTTTTAAGTTTGTGATATCTGTAACCCTGAGTTAAAAGTTTTAACGTAATGTATGTAAACTTTTGGTATGAAAGTCCATAACATCAGTGCAGCCCCTGACTATATGTATATAGTAAATATAGAACATATATACCTTTTAATTTTGTGCACCAGATGCGCATTTCATAGCTCTATGGTGACTTCTGCCACGTAACTGAGCCAGTAACTCCTCTTTTTTCTTTCGACAACTTATGTCTCTTCAGTGATGCTCATGGCCGAATTCACATAAAAGAAAAAAGAGGAGTTACTGGCTCAGTTATGTGGCAGAAGTCACCATAGAGCTATACAATACATGAATATAAATAATATACTAGAACATATATCACATTACAAAAATATTTGATTGTAGTGCAATTACGATACCGACTTAGGACGGTCATTTAATTTGACAAAAGCCAAACAAATGGTGTGGTTAACCGGTTTACGGGCCCACCTTCCCACTCACCGTAACAGCAGAACAATCAAAGGACGTACATTTAAAAATTTATAAATAATCCTCCATGTAAAGAACAAGGGTCAACAGGTATCGCATATTGAGAGGTCATAAAAACACGTAAGGTATTGTAAAATACATAATGGTATAAAAATATATGCGACATCAACATGAAAAACCGTGCTGTGCCAGTCTGAAAGCGAGCTAAGACCCTAGATCTGTAGGAGTCCCGACTAACAGTCAGAGGGGACGAGGTTCAGGACCTTGTCTCCTCTGAAAGAGGTTTGGACAAGGCCCGTCATATAGTCCCCACCGCCCTGTTAGTCAGCGTGCAACGTTCAAGTAAAAGTCTGCATAAGGCTGTAGAGGGGCCAAATACAAGACCTATAGTCTTTTTGATGATCTCAATATCATATTGTCTATTTATAAGACGTTTGATTATTTTATTACATGATAAAATAACGTTATCGGAGCCTTTTACTTTCCTTAGTTTATATACGAGATCACCGTAAAAATAAGGATGGGAAATTCCATAGGATACATACTGTTGAAAAGAAATATTTCCAAATTTCGATAGAAGTTCTGAATAAGATCTGAAGAATTTGCCGAATGTTTTTCTTAGCTTGTGATATCTGTCGAAACCAAAATGACCGAAAAGTGAACCAAAGAATCAATCTAAGGACAGAGCTATGCATGACGGAGATATTCCTTAGTTTTAGAGTGATTTACATAATTTCATGACTGAAAAGTTTAAGGCCGTATGATGGGAGTCTAGGGACATCAACATCCAAATAAGGGAAATTTACAATAGAAAATCCAAAATCGTCAGGTTTATCGTAAATATTAGTGTGAATTGTATTGTTGATTATCTTACTGTTACTAAGAAAGGTGTTTCTGTATCACAAATATTAGCTTGTTTAATTGAAGTTCAGGCGGGTATATTTCAGGTATGTATCTTTCAAACTCTGGGTTATCGATAACTAAGATGCCATCAAGGTATCTAGATGTATCATTTAATTTATCAATAAGGTCAAAACGTTTAGAGTTTTGAATAGAGTGCATAAAGTCCCTCTCATAACAATATAGAAATAAATGTGCTATAAGAGATGCGCAGTTAATACCATAGGAATCCCAGCTATTTGCTGATAAATCTTGCTATCTTATTGCACGTTAATATTATCCATCAAAAACTCTTTGACTTCACATAATTCATCACAAGTCCAGTAATTTTATGAAGTATATTGTTTGTTCGAAAAGAATTCAGAAGTACAGAGATATGGTTTAGATTCTCTGTTAAAACACCAACGTATGAGAGATAAGAATTTACTTTTAATCAAATCATATGGAAGAGAGGTAAAGGAATATCAAATGTAGAGATCTGAGTAGCTTGGAAATTACGTAAAAGGAGTTTTGTATAACCTCGCTAAAGTTTTTATAGATCAGAAGTAATTGATGTTACTGTTATACAAAGCGACATTACAGTATTTAATAATATGATCTTTGATTGCCGTTAGAGCAGACATAATAGGATTAGAAAATACAGTGGTAAAGCAGTGAGTAGAATTAGATATAAAACGTTATTTATATGGATTCTATGTAATTTAGGGAGCCAATATATGGTTAGAAGATCATATTTATTTACGTTAATTTTGAACTCAGACATAGTCATGAGGTGGTTATGCAACAAGTTAGTCATTTTCTTTAGGTGGGTCCTTTTGTTGACTGATTTCAAGTCTGGGTCATGAACAACAATTGTTTAAAATATTGTTCAATAAATTTCATATGTTGAGTGCTCAGAAACATCTAAAAACTTATTTTGGTGTGTTAAGAAATGAAAAAAAAATGACCACAGCTGGATTTGAACCACTACTCTCCATATTTTAATTACCAAGTGGTATATGTACCACTGTGAGACCTACTTTTTAGACATGGTGGCATTATCTGTTGACCAATGTGCATGAAATGTACAAAATTGATAGAGAACCTTGAGTATTTCATGTATACCATGTTTCATTAAAATCCTTCTTGTAGTATTACAGCAGAAGTTAGAAATGTGAAGAATTGTCCCTATACACCCTCATTTGAAAGTCTTAAAAATTCATAAAAAATCCAAAAATTGAGATATTGACAAAATTCTTTTAAATTAACATTCCTTACCATAATTATGATCACAATAGACCATAAGAAATCATCATTATCATTATTAACTAGGAAATATGACACTTTTATGCATTGAAATAACCAAGTCCAAACAAATGTCGAAAAAATGTCGATTTTGGAAGGGAACCAAAATGACAATATGTCTTCACTCATCCCCCTAGATCATTTCTATGCATTCTGTTTGTCTCTGTATACAGTATGAAAAAGAATATTGTTAAAGGAGGGTACTCTTTTGTGGCCTACTTTTGACTATGATGGCGCCACCTGTAAAGAGGTCTGGAAGAAAACGACAGAATTTGAAGGGGGATCATAAGTGATTTATTTCCCCCAAGATTTATTAAAATTCTTACAACAGTTTTGCAGAAAAAGTTGAAAATGTGAAAAATGGCCAATCCCCCTTTTTGTTTGGAAGTCTTAAAAAGTTCATAAAAATCCAAAAATTGAGATATTAACAAAATTCTTTCACAATAATATTCCTTACCATAATTATGATCATATTAGGCCATAAGAACCCATCATTATCAATTTACTGAAAAAAATGACACTTTTCTGCATTGAAATGACTAAGTCCCAAAAATGTCGAAAAAACGTCAAAAATTTGATTTCGGAACGGAACCAAAAATAACAACACTTCTTCACACATCCCTCTAGATCATTCCTATTCATTCGGTTTGTCTCTGTATGCCCCCGGTCTGAAGAAGAAGTTTCTTAAAGGAGGGTACCTTCTATGACCTACTTTTGCCTGTGGTGGCGCCACCTATTGACAGATCTGGACAAAAAACAACAACGCTTGTAGAGGATTATGAGTACTTCATGCATACCGAGTTTCATCAAATTCTGTTCATCTGTTCTGAAGAAGAAGTCGAAAATGTGAAAAGTTAACGACGGACGACAGACGATGGACGACGGACTACGATTGATCACAATAGCTCACAATTTTATACCTATATCGCTATAGGTACTTCATACCTATACTTACTGTTGTCTATCGATATGATAGTCAGTTACACACCTCCTTATATGGCAAAAGTGAGGATTTCAACTTTCATATCATTAATATTCCCTTTATGAGTAGTAACATCTCGTACTCGCCATCCCATGGCGTTCAAATTTTCAAAATTGATATGCTATGTAAGAACATGACCCTCCTATGAGCGTTTTGTTTACAGAATGAGCGACTATCAGATAAATTACTAACATAGGGATATGAAATGGAACGCATAAAATCGTCACTGATGAAGTTCTATGCTTGATACTAGGATATTGTTGAACAGTATGAAGTACCCGCTTTCCAGAATGTTATATGGTATTCTGGGAGACGGTCGTGTACAGTGACGCCTTTTTACTGAACTGACAAATTACATTTATGACTTTCCACTGAATATTAGAGGTTTCCCACAGGAGCCGCTCATTCCTCCCAAATGCCTCGTCTAATTCTATTTGGGATTCGCAATTGTTCTCGCTGAAACCTGCACCACCGAAGTTGCGGCGCATTTTTTTATTTGAATATCACAAATCCAGTGGTACGCTTTCGAAATGATACTTTACCCTTGTTTTAATCGTGCGTTTATGACAGTTTCTTTATGTAGTCTGTAAGCTTTGTTCATTGTGATTCATTGTCCACCGTGGTAGATTGTTGTTAGTTTCAAAGTGATATACCATCTATTGATTTTATTGGTTGACACATAATTTTTACATATAAAGACGTGATAATATTTTCCACAATGAAATACATGTGTATTTTGTTTTAGAATTGGGCTACACTTATGGTAACAACCCTTTCATTCTTTTACATGACATTTGATAGAAAATTATATATGAAATTGGGAATCCAAAAGCTATTTTTCAAATTATGACATATTTCTATCACTTATTCTTAACAACTTCCGGATATAGGCAGTCTACTAAAAGAGAAAACTGAAGACATCTGACAAAGCTGTATGACAAAAATCACCAAGGACATGCACACAAAAAATGATAATAGTAGAATATACACTGAAATCAAAAATATTCGATTGTGCTGCGGTTACGATACCGACTTAGGACGGTCAATTGAAGTAACAAACGTCATTCAATTGGCGTGGTTAACCGGTTTACGGGCGCCCACCTTCCAACTCACCGCAAAAGAAGCACAATCAAAGGACACACATTCAAAAATTTACAAATAATCCTCCATATAGAGAACAAGGATCAACAGGTTTCTCAAGAAGAGAGGTCCAGAGAAAAAAATCTAAATAATTCTGAGAGACTTAAAGTCATATTCAGACAGGCAGGAGGGACTCAAACATTAGTGAGATACTGATTCACAAAAATAACCAAACAAAATTCTTAAAAATAACAAGATAAATATCATCAGAAATGTCACCAGAAGCATCACAAATACTATGGGGGATTTGATATATACGGTAGAGTATGATGCCCAATGTTCCAATAGTAACATAGTATACAGGATAATTTGTAACAAATATGACAGAGTTATATATGTTGGAAAGACAGAAAGGACCCTGAAGGACAGACTGACGGAGCATTTGCGCGATATCCGAAACCATGCTGATAAACCTATAAGTAGACATTTTGAGAAACATACAGAAAAAGATGTCAGTTACGTCATTCTACAAAAACTGAGCAATGGGGGTAAATAGTTTTGATTATTGGTCGAGTATACATGGATTATGAAACTCAAAACAAATTATCGGTATGGATGCAATATTCAAATAAAAAACAGATAAATGCAATAAAATATGCAACTCCCTAACGTGTTATAAACAGAACGTCACGTAATAACGCGGGAATTTGACGCCGCCATTGATGACGTTATAGACTTTTTTGGTCAGTTTTTTTAAATGCATACATGATTCCAAGATGGATATTACATAGCGCTTGCACTATTGTGTTATTTTGTCTTGAAGAAGACCACTTGGCTAAAACTTTGAGAATAAGAGTTAAATCATTATTAACTGCTCATGAAAATAATAATAAATGCACATTATAATGAATCCAATGTCTGTTTCCCTTTCATTTATATCGATATACATCCTCGGATGCATTTTGAGTCAGTATAACGGTTCCCCGTATATGAGTGTTTCAAACTGATTTGGATGTGTGGGGTCCTCTCAACGGTGTGTATGTAAACACTTCTTGCACCGCACGTCCGTGGCGACTTTTCTCAAACAGTTGAATAAGATGTCTTTTTTTCTTTTCATCGGAATGAATCAAACGTACATCAGTGGTATATCTTGGGATGACAAATGGACTCTGATGTTAAATTTCATCTTCCACTCCAGAGATTGTGCTCCAATGTTTGTTTTTGTTTGTTGTTGTAGGATTTTTTTTTATTGTAGGTGGTTCACAAATACAAAACTAATATAATATTTAATGCATGCTTCCGATGCAGAATTTGACAAAATTGTCGTTTGACAGATCAAAACTGGAGTTTTAGTGGCAATTATTGCATGCATATGTTTAGAAAAGGTACATCTCAACTTGGGCCCATTGTATTTAGCTTGGTAGGATAAATTTTTAAGGATGTAGTTCATGAGTTGTCTGAAAGCACAAGGTATTCACTCTAGGATTTGTAGGTGGTACATTTATAACATTACTGAGAAGGTTGTATTGTCGATGGTTATTATCTTTCAATATGACATTTCGTTATCCAGAGTATTATTATTATCGCAATACGAAGCGTAGCGAAAACTAGTTGTCTTAATATGTCGTACCATATATGGTACTTGTATATATTTCGTTGTCCAATCAGATGTTAATATCATGTCAAACCCTGAATTTATCTGATTTCACGACATTTACCGACAATAAGTGACCAATGTGCTAGCAAGCAGGAGATACCCCTCTGACACCTGATCTCGCTGCCTTCTGTGGGTCCACATATCCTCCCTAGGTAGGAACGCTTTGGTTTGTTTTTCATCCCTTACCCCTTTTTGTCAATCGTTTACCTGACTTGTTGATTACTGAGATGGTTTTATCCATTATCATATTATTTACAGACACCTTATATACAGTATCCCATCGAAATCATAATTATAATAATTTTGCAAACTCAGAACTGCTTATCGAGTGTATAATACCTTGCAATAATTTCTTATGAACAAGAGCACGATTAGCACTTCACTGGTGTGCAGGAACAGAAACCGATTAGCACTACAACATCGTCATTCTTCACTGGTGTGCAGGAACAGAAACCGATTAGCACTACAACATCGTCTTTCTTCACTGGTGTGCAGGATCAGAAACCGATTAGCACTACAACATCGTCATTCTTCACTGGTGTGAAGGAACAGAAACCGATTAGCACTACAACATCGTCATTCTTCACTGGTGTGAAGGAACAGAAACCGAGTAGCAGTACAACATCGTCATTCTTCACTGGTGTGCAGGAACAGAAACCGATTAGCAGTACAACATCGTCATTCTTCACTGGTGTGAAGGAACATCGTCATTCTTCACTGGTGTGAAGGAACAGAAACCGATTAGCACTACAACATCGTCATTCTTCACTGGTGTGAAGGAACAGAAACCGATTAGCACTACAACATCGTCATTCTTCACTGACGTGAAGGAACAGAAACCGATTCGAAAGATAAAAAGAAAAGCATCCGCTAAAATGTGCTTCACAGCAATGCTTTATTAACATTTTTTTAATCAAGAATCCAAAAAAAATGATATGGGGGTAATTTTTACGAAGTGTGTATTAGATTAATGGTATTTAACGATGTGTCTCTGTGCATGCTATATAGGTATGTTTATATACATTTCATGTATGGCTAGTTGTATATATATATATATATAGTTTAAAAAAGAATTATATATTATCCTTAATATACGAGTGTTCGTGAACGACTGACGTTCGGTGGAAATTATTTATTTGCATATCGATGGTTAAAAGATAGCTGTTACCCAAACGTCTAGAATATGCCCACTTAAATCATTGTTGAATATATAGAGACGCAACGTTTCTTCTACATCCGGGTACTAAAATATGTCTAAATGGTAGTCTGCATGTACCTCGAAGTCCTTGCGAAATATGTAAGTAAGCATTTTCCATAAAAGCAGATAAGGTCGATGTAACAATTTGTTGATACAGTTTTAAAATAAATATATTTAGAATTTGCACAGTACAGCAGGAACATTTTGAATTAATACTAACATCCAACACAACTTATATAACTTCAATATCTTGAAGTTTAATAGATGCAAAATGGGTGTGGGTTGAAGATTTCGATATATTTAAGGATTAACTTTGACAATTTTGCAATTTATTGAGATATACAATGGTTTGAGGCGGAAGCGGATTATAAAAAAGTGTGCTTCGCCTCAAACTATATTATATCTTAATAAACTGCAAAATTGTTAAAGTTAATCCTTACAATTTAATTAAAGACTAGAATGATTTGAATAACTTGAATTATTAATATTAGATTCTTTTTAAACTGCAAACGAAAATGTAACAACAAGAGCAGAGGAAAATTTTTGCATAACTGGTAGCTCCTAGCAACCGACCAAACCAATTTATGAAGCTATAATATGCCTTCAACGGCCAATCAAATTTCTTGTTTCATAAAAAATTAAATTATTTAGGCATGTAACTCCCTGATTCCATATATCACAAATGCTTGTCAGATTTAACGAAGGACAAACAGTAAGGGATGTTAGGAAAACGTGTTTCAGAGCAAAGGGAATGACGATATATAATCTGCCGAAAGGCGAAAACGGTGTTGATAAATCAACACTGGTCTATATGTCATATCGTTTTAATTATAGTAAATTTATCACTGGACTATATCTATCACGTGTGCATTTCATATCATAACAATAATAATAAATGTATCACTGCTGTATATGTCATATAGTAACAGCTGTAGTAAATTTAATAACTGTCAGTCTGTTTGTATTTATAATTGTAGTAAATATATCACTGGTCTATATGCCATAACCTTACAATTGTAGTAAATATATCACTGGTCTATATGCCATAACCTTACAATTGTAGTAATATATCACTGGTCTATATGCCATAACCTTACAATTGTAGTAAATATATCACTGGTCTATATGCCATAACCTTACAATTGTAGTAAATATATCACTGGTCTATATGCCATAACCTTACAATTGTAGTAAATATATCACTGGTCTATATGCCATAACCTTACAATTGTAGTAGATATATCACTGGTCTATATGCCATAACCTTACAATTGTAGTAAATATATTACTGGTCTATATGCCATAACCTTACAATTGTAGTAAATATATCACTGGTCTATATGCCATAACCTTACAATTGTAGTAAATATATCACTTGTTTATATGCCATAACCTTACAATTGTGATAAACTGTAGTAAACTGATCACTGGTGTATTTGTGATATCGTTACTATTAAAATAACTTTATCATAACTGGTCAATATGTCATATAATCATAATTGTACCAATTTTATCGATAGTCTATATGTCATACCGTAACATTTTTTTGGAAATTTCTAACTGGTTTGTATACCATACAGTCATAACTGTACGAATTTTAACACTGGTGTATGTCATATTATAATTGTACTAAATTTAACACTAGTCTATATGTTATATCGTTATAATTATAATAAATTTAACAGTGGCCGGTATGTCATATAATTATGATTGTACTAATTTTTAAATGTACGTCCTTTGATTGTTCTGCTGTTACGGTGAGTGGGAAGGTGGGCCCGTAAACCGGTTAACCACACCATTTGTTTGGCTTTTGTCAAACAAAATGACCGTTCTAAGTCGGTATCGTAATTGCACTACAATCAAATATTTTTGTAATGTGATATATGTTCTAGTATATTATTTATATTCATTTATTGTATAGCTCTATGGTGACTTCTGCCACACAACTGAGCCAGTAACTCCTCTTTTTTCTTACTAAACTTATTACTGGTTTATATGTCATATCATTGTAATTGTACTAAAGTCCTTCTACAATTACCATTACGACCGGTATCACGAAATCGACGTTTTCTTGTTACGTTGAACTTCACGAAAGATGTCAGTTTCTGTCATAAAGATTAAAGTAGACACATCATGCTGGATTGAAGCAAACCACACATCCAGCTGATTGTAGGCATTCAAAATAAATACACAGATTACACTGAAAAAGTAGCATATTTATGATGAACTCGTATATTCAACATTAAATCTTCTTTGAAGAGAAAATACTTGTGTATTTAACAGAACATCTATATATCACAACAATAAAACATTCTGCCACTCTACAATGTATTTGAAGGGGAATAGGTAAAAACGTAAATAAAGAACATGTTTGTAAATTTACACTGAATGATGTTTGTTATTGTCCCATTACATAATAATCTTGAGGGGCAAAGTTTATCGACAGGAAGGTACCTGATTCAAGTTTTTTTTCCTTTACAAATAACAATTATTTCGATAAAAGTTAATATAATATATGGTCACATTTTTAATATATATGATTAAACAACAACAATATAATTAATTACTTGCACCGCAGTGATTAATCTCCTCCTCCCTTAAAACAGAAAAACAAAACAAAAAAAAATCAAAAAAAAAAAAAAAAAGGAAAGAAAGAAAAAAGAAAAAAAAAGAAAAGAAGAAACCCCCCCCCAAACAAAAAACAACACAACACCCCCCTCCCCCCAAAAAAAGGAGAAAAGAAATCCCAAAACAAAACAAAAAAATAAACCCCAAAACAAAACAAAATAAAACAAGTCAACCTCACACGAGCGAACCACAGGTTGCTTTTATATTCTATTATCACACTTTGTCCATTTACTGTCTATAAAAGCTGTGCTGTGATACCTGTATAACAAGAGAAAATTTGGGCCTCGTGGTCTATAACGTTGTGTTCTACTTCTGACATCGTGTCGTAATCTATAACGTTGTGTTCTACTTCTGACATCGTGTCGTAATCTATAACGTTGTGTTCTACTTCTGATATCGTGTCGTGATGTCAGATAATTATGTATTCTCTAGAGCAGACTGCACGATGACGAAGTGTATATACATTCCAAATTAAGACTTTACCAAATATAAAAAAGACCCCATTCACATGTATTGTATCACGCAACAGTAGCACAATCAAGAGTGACCGTCTTTTCTCCAGTGTTAAAAGTTTAAATGAAAAACAGTTTTCTATATTAGCATAAAAAATTTACAAACGTGATTAAATGACATGGTTGAGTGATCCAGCTTAAAAATCAAACAAAAATAAAACCAAACTTAACACATAAAGGTAAATCTCAACATATTCCTGGTAGTAAAAGTACAATAGATAATGACTGTTGATATAATCAAGGATAAATTAGAAAATGACGGACCATTTCTTGAAACTGCAGAAAAGGAATATAGAGACTGAAATCAGACTTATCTGTCTTGTTATCTTTCTGAATGCTGGACAAGCAGATATTTTGATTGGACAATTTTTTCTATATCACCCTGTCTTAGGACAAGTATTCAGAAAATCCATTTGTTTGCCTTTGTGTAATCTTTCTGGAATGGGATATGAGAATGCTGCTTTCACCTGCGAGTCATCGTAGTGGGTAATTTCACCTGGCAGTTCATCTGGAGGAACAGTGAATTCTGCCTCTTCTCCCGCGTCCGAGAGGTGAAATGATCTAGTCCCATTTCCATTAGATTTCTTACCGATCAACCAATATGTTACCATCTGTCCTTTACCCTGAATTGAACAAAGGAAGAAAGAAAATAAATAGATAAAATACACAATTTAGTCAAAGATGGCAAGATCGAGTGATTTAGGTCTTCCAACAAATTAATCAAAGGAAGAAGAAAAAAAAATAATAAAATACACAATTTAGTCAAAGATGGCAAGATCGAGTGACTTAAGTCTTCCAACAAACTATCGGAATCCCTATGGGGACTAACTGTGCTCCTTGGCTAGCAGATTTGTTCCTTTCGTCGTACGAAATTGACTTCATACAAAATCTTGTAAGTCAAAATAAGAAGCAAATGGCATTGTCCTTTAATTTTACATTCAGATATATTGATAATGTACTATCTATAAATAACAAAAACTTTGATACATACGTACATACAATATATCCCAAGGAACTTGAAATTAAGGACACTACAATATCCAATTCATGTGCTTCATATTTAGATCTGCTCATTGATATCGACCGAGATGGTAAATTTAATATTTCAATTTATGACATACGTGATGACTTTAGTTTTCCGATTGTTAACTTTCCATATACTAGTAGCAACATCCCTTTATCACCTGCGTACAGTGTTTATGTATCACAATTGATTCGATATGCGCGAGCGTCTTCTGAGTATTGCTCTTTCAGTTATCGAAGTCAACTACTAGGAGAAAAGTTACTCAAACAAGGATATGAGATATCACGATTCATGTCAACATTTCGCAAATTTTACGGTCGTTATAAAGACCTTATTTGCTCATATGATGTCTGACATGTTGACTTCCTTATTTCACAGTAACTAAACCATCTGTATTACCTATACTATACAGCAGTATTCTTGCTGCTTATGACATATACCTATTTTGAGTACGGCTGTGCCGTTTCCCAATACTGTGACAGCGAATAATACCTTTTTCACTTATACTTATGGCATCACGAAGGGTGTGACCGGTCAGCAGGGGATGCTTACTCCTCCATGGCAATTTATCCCACCTCTGTTTTGACAGAAGTTCGTGATTGCTAATATTTTATTTACATGTGTATTGTCGTGTTTCTTCGACTTCGAGTTGTGGATATCGGATCAATATTTTTGATTTGTACTCTTGTACTGAATGTGCGACTTGATATTGTAAGGGCGATTATATCGTCATGATTTAAAAAGGAAACATAATTCAGATCCATGTCGATAGAAAGTATGTATTTGAGGCAAGTCAGTGAAGAGGAGCATATTTGACAGTTATATGCTCAAAGTATTGTGTTGTTGTCTTTGAACTACCGACTGAAAACAATATACCTAAATCAAGTAATTTCCATAATTCCCAAAGTTTCAATTTCTACATAGTTTTTGTAAACTTAATATACTTTAATGAACTTGCCCTACTGCCACAAAATGATGGTTATATTATCAACACAAAAGCATCACAGTAATATATATTATATGAGAAATCCAAATATATGGAAATTCGGAAAGCGCCTCGAAGGAGCCCGCTCAAACGTAGCGTTTTAAAGTCATCAATTGCCATCCACTGGTTTGTAAGTCATCATTGTTCATGATAAATCAACAAAAGTATGAAAAAAGTTACGTAGAAAATGATCTATGTTCACTCGTTTAATTATCATATCCACTTATTATGTCAAGAAGTCATATCACTATGTTAGATTATAGAGTGTTTTTGTACCTTTCTGAGATAACAATGTTGACGTTTCTGGTGTAAAACTGACTGTCTGACATACCTTTACATTCACGGTGCCTCTTTTACGTACGATAAATCCTTTCAGCTTGTTCAAAGCTGTATAGGTTGTATGGCTTATACTGATCCTATTGGCTGAAATGAAAAATAAATAAATACATAAATAAATAGATGAATAAAAACATAAATACAATCACACATATCATTTGTTGAAAGAAGCAATAGTCGCAGTTTTGGAAAATATTAGAAGTGAGAGAAAAATTATCGTTTCATGCAAAAATATATACATGTATACATAATATCAAAAACATCGGCGAAATGAAAATCAACCACCTATGTTCTTGCCGTCTGAAAGCGAGCTAAGGTTCCTGATCTGTATGAATCCTGACTAACAATCAGAGAGGACGAGGTTCAGGTCCTTATCTCCTCTAAAAAAAGCTTAGAAAGGGCTTGTCATCGAGTTTGTGGTTTTGTCATGATATCATTGAATATTCTGCTATCCATCTCTTTAATTATACTTTTCAGACTGAGAAGTTTTGACCTGTAGACACAGTCATATTATTTTTTTCCTGATAAGGAAATTAATCGATTGGTTTGATTGTTGTTCTTGGAATAAAAAGATTTTTAGAGAGAGAGAGAGAGAGAGAGAGAGAGAGAGAGAGAGAGAGAGAGAGAGAGAGAGAGAGAGTTCAGTTTACATTTAAGTGTATAAGTGCGATATATACTCATGGATATGGATTTCATTCGAGAGGCCGTGTTGACCGTATCACCGAACAAGCAATACCGGGGCAGAATGGAGCCTACTATTCCCGCCATGCAGGGACCTGATGAACAAGAAAAACATGTACAGAATAAATACGAAGGTATTAAATGAGGTTCGTCGTCCGGTATCATCCGTTAGACGGCGCTTGTGTACTATGAGTACGTCATTAAGTCATCTTTGTGGTAATACGTTTTATTGCCTCCCTTAACATTAGGAAAGCACTTAATGGCGTGGAAGTCCATTATATCAACGTATCCGTAAAAAGCAACACCTACTACATTGCATATGGAAACCAAATCCTTACATTTAAAGGTACTCTCATCCTAAGATATTCGTACAAACTAGCGTTTATAACAGAAGCAAATGATATCATTACAGAGTAATGGTCAAGTTGTAGGCAATTATATTACAGAGTAATGGTCAATTTGTAGGCAATGATATCATTACAGAGTAATGGTCACTTCTTATGCAATGAAATCATTACAGGTGATGGTCAATTTGTAGGCAATGATATCACTATAGGGTAATGGTCAGTTTGTAGACAATGATATCATTACAGAGTAATGGTCAAGTTGTAGGCAATGATATCATTACAGAGTAATGGTCAATTTGCAGGCAATGATATCATTATTGGGTAATGGTCAGTTTGTAGGCAATGGTCACTTTGTAGTCAATGATGTCATTGCAGAGTAATGGTCAATTTGTAGGCAATGATATCATTGCAGGGTAATGGTCAGTTTGTAGGCAAACGATATCATTACAGAGTAATGGTCAGTTTGTAGGCAAACGATATCAGTACAGAGTAATGGTCAGTTTGTAGGCAATGATATTATTACAGAGTAATTGTCAGTTTGTAGGCAATAATATCATTACAGATAATGGTCAGTTTGTAAGCAATGATATCATTACAGATAATGGTCAGCTTGTAGGCAAACGCTATCATTTACAGAGTAATGGTCAGTTTGTAGTCAAAGGATATCATTACAGTGTAATGGTCAGTTTGTAGGCAATGATATCATTACAAAGTAATGGTCAATTTGTAGGCAATAATATCATTACAGAGTAATGGCCAGTTTGTAGGCAAGCGATATCATTACAGAGTAATGGTCAGTTTGTAGTCAAAGGATATCATTACAGTGTAATGGTCAGTTTGTAGGCAATGATATCATTACAAAGTAATGGTCAATTTGTAGGCAATAATATCATTACAGAGTAATGGTCAGTTTGTAGGCAAGCGATATCATTACAGAGTAATGGTCAGTTTATCGGCAAACGATATCCATAATTGGATTAGCAAGACGTTGCGATATTTTCATCAATTTACAAGCTACACTATGAATCGATTTTATTTTGAGACTCTTCATCTATTATCTACTATATATTAATTGAATTCTCAAATGTACATTAAATTATCTATAAACTGCATAAAAATATTGTCAAATTAAAGAATTGCATTGGGTTTGTTTATTTTCAAATTATATTTTGTTCATTTTTCGTTAGAAATGAAACGGAAGAAACACCATGCAAAGCCATATACAGTTGACAATTCAAGGCATAATATGAAGGTTATGGTTAAAATAGTGCTCAAGGTAAAGTACTTCTGGAGGTATTCGAAATGAAGGGAAAAATATCAAAATATTGCTTTATTCGAAATATAAATTGGCGTTTTAAAGATTCGAAAGTTAATTTGTATTAACTGTCTTGAAGTAAACTTTTTATGATAACTCGACTAACTCTAAGTTTTTGTCGTTTTGTTAGCTACCAAAATTTTGAAAAGATCTTAATACTTTTTATTTGTAATCTGCTTCTGAGTATCGCCGACAACGATTAATATGTGATTTTTCGCCATACATCGTAGAGTATAAAAATCTGTGTTCGTTATGATATTGAGTGAAATTTTACAATGTCCAGCAAAGGATTCTATCAAGTTTTGAAAATTATGTGTTTGATCTAATTTCCTCTTGTCTAAATACAAGAATTGATGAACTAAATGACCTACAGACCGTATTTTATTGCGTTTTAAGTCCTACACAATTATGATTTGGTATGTTACCCGAGTTAATTCCAATCCTGAGCTCTATGAATCGATCCCCGAGTATAGCAAATTGTTTGTGCTTCATTAATCCCAGAAGGTCCAAGGCGAATGTAGCGATCTCGCCGGCATGTTTATCCTTATTTCTGTTGGGCAAACCTGAAAGAAGAAAGCGACACGCTTCAGTCAGAATAAATCACGGAAACCAGCTTTTTCTTAACAGTTCTCAGAGCATCACATTAGAATAGTATGTATAAAACTGTGATTCGTCTGCTGTTTCATGTGAGAGGGCAGGGAAAGCAGTATGGCTCTTTCCTCCCTATGTACCCTGTCCTATTCCTCGCTCCACACTCATCCATCTTCTCTCTCACTCACTCGCTGTGCCTCCCATTAGGCAATACTCCCTCTGTGTCCTCACTCCATCCTGCCTACTCCTTTTAAAATGTTTACACAAAAATAAAAGTAAAAGTCGTACCAGAAGCGACCATATAGCAGTCGTTGATAGTCTCGACTTTATAGACATCGTAGTCGTCTAATAAGTCGTCGATGGTCACGTATATTTCATTCAAAGTCTGTACAATATCCATGGGTGAGCAAGTGGTTGAAATGGCTGCAAATCCACAGATGTCCGAGAAGAAGATGGTGACGGATTTGAAATATTCTGCATCAATATGGACACTCCTCTTTAGTTTGTCTGCAACTTGTTTCGGTACCATTTGATAAAGTAGAGAATCTGTAACCTTCTTTTCTAATGTCAATTCTTTTGTCTTTTCTACAAGCGTCAAAGCGTATTTCTGGATTACGCTTGTTAAGTTTTCTGTGACGAAGATAATGAGGGGGCACATGAGGATAACAACAACCAGAAAAATGGCACTGACAACCAGGTCTCCTGTAGCTTGGACCAATACCTCGTCCAGAATAAACAAAATCTCGTTTCCAAGATCTTGTTGGATATCCAATAAAGTGTCTAAGTACAATGTCATGTTGTCAAACCACCATCTTGCTTTGGACAGGTTAGGGATAGACATGTTGACGCCTTGGACATGCTGCTGTATTTCAGACCTGTAATTATCGATGCTATCAGTGACGTTATTTCCGGCGGATGCCACGCCCACAGTGTACAGATCCACAACCCTCTTAGAATACCGACGAGC